>VYZX01002482.1:308172-345979 GCA_013401335.1 Brachypteracias leptosomus | reverse complement strand
CCTTGCCCCCCCGCCGCTCGGTGTTAGCGGGCGGGCCGGCGGACGGGCAGTTTGCAGAAATGCCACCCCGAGTGCTGCCACCTTCCTGCTCCTCCGCTGTGCGGAGCGGTGGCGGCCGTCGGGAAGCCGGGTGCGGGAGAGCGGGCGCGGGAGCACGGCCCTGCGCGCCGCCGCCGCCCTCGGCCGCGCCGGGGAGCCCCTGGCCAGCCCCGGCGGGCCCGAACGGGAGGAGGGTGCCGGTTTCGCCCGCTCCCCGCCGGGGAGAGCCGCGCACGCACGGATGTCTCATTGTATAACTCCGGTGCTGCACGCTGGGGCTGAAACTGTGGCATCTTTGTAACAGCAGTTTGCAGTTAATTGGTTTGGCAGATGAACTCCTGCAAAATCCTCTTGCCCGCTTCTGTTGCTTAAGTGCCAGCACCCCCTCCCCTTCCCCCTTTTCTCCCGCTTTCCTTTGAAGCGTCGCATAACTCCGTATTGCCAGGAGGATGGAAAGTGCTGATTCAGCAGCCTGGAGCCCCACTCCATCTGAAGTGGTGGTCTGCCTGAAATGTTCCCATTTGTTGAAACGGGAACATGTGTTGCTGGTATGTCAAAGCAGCATTGATCAGGTTTTCTAAAACAGCCCCGAACAATGTGGTTTGCTTTTCTCTTCACTGAAGAAGAATGAGCTTGGGCTTGAGGAGAAGTGAGAGGATGATAGGATGGACATGAGTAGCTACCACCTGAAGTTATGCTTCCAAGGAACAGTTGAAATTGTGTTGCCTCATGAAGCTACTGAGCAACTACTCCTTTTAACAAAAATTTTGTAGGATGTGTAGCAGTGATGTATTAACACTCCAACTCAATCTATTCCTGTTTCTAGAGACTAGTTGTACTTAAAGCTCTAGAAAAGGTATGGAGAAGGGCAACAGGGCTAATCCTAGGATTAAAAGGAGTGAGTTATGAGGACAGGTTAAAAAAAACCCTCCACAAGCACATGGAGATTAGAAAACCTGCATTGAAAAAGGAAACATGCTTAAAACTTTAAATGGAAGCTCTGGCTGCACTTCATGATTATTTTGGGGCTGGGGAAGGGTGCAAGGGGTCATCAGGATGCTCTTCATGTGCCATGTGTAGGGTGCAGGGGGTCAGCAGGATGCTGTTCCCATGCAGCGTTGCTCTTCCTGGAGGGCTTACCCCACAGGGCAGCAGAGAGAGCTGTTCCAGAGCTGTGTTCCTTTGGCTGTCTTTGTACAGTTATATGCTAATATCAAAGTTGTTCAGGTTTTCTTTCTCCAAAGCTGAGCTCTTCAAAGCAACAGAGCAAGCAAGAAAGCCTGAAGAGCAATGTTTGGTAGCCTTATTGCAAACAGTAAACTGATGGAACAGCAGACCTTGATGCTTGCCTCCAGTGATCATTTTACCATATTATACTCTGATTTATTTTCTTCACTTGGACTTTATTTGTTCTTAAAGTAGGTTTTGTTTGCCTTGGCTACATATTAAAGATCTTGTGGTACTTCCATGGTTTTCCTTGGTTTTGCTAATCAAAATATCCCCTCCCTTGCTGCTGTGTGAGTTGGCTTTCATCCTCAGATACAGCCACACCTGGATTTCAGTAGCATATTCCTATTTTGTATTAGGTTGTCCAAAAACACTGCTCAAATACGAAGTAGATCTCTGCATTTCAGTTCCACTTAAGCATATACCATGTGCTCTGTAAATAAAGCAAATATTTGCAGCCCTCTTCTTGGCGAGCACTTAAGACTCCAGCAAGAATTGTCACAAAGGTTTTTAGAACTCTTTGATTGTGTTCTCAGCTGCTCTTGGGGTGTAAATGGGCGAAAAGTATCTGGATCTCTCTGGCAAAGGGATCCTTCCAAGGCAGGGAGTTCCCAGCTGGCAGAGGAGAGGCATAGCTGGGTCATGCGCTGCTTCTACCAGCAGCATCAGAGTGTTGTGCTGGGAATTTGTTTTCTGACAGCACTGAACTAGCAGATGTCCCTCTAGACTGGGAGGCACCGGCAGCTTCCCTGGGCATGCATAGTGGTGGCAGCAGGCTTGCCTAGGGGGCTCCCGGATGGGGCTACACCGGGTAGGACCATGCTGTCACTCCTCTCCTCCCTTCTGCCGTGCCCCTGTACACATAGTTATGGAGATTTGTGGTGACAGTGCTAAATGAGGCCAGATTTCTAGGCAAAACTTTTGCTTAGACCAGCTGAGCCTCGTCTGGGGAAGTGTGTGTGTAGGAAATGCACTCAGGTGCTTCTTCAGACACCTGGAAGCTGGCACAGGGGATGTGAAAGAGGTGCCTTTGGATGGCCAGTGGTGTGCGTTTTTAGGATGCACTGAAATATTTACTCATGTAAAAATATCCCTGGTTGCAGAAATGCTGGGTGCAAAAACCTTACCGATTCTGCTGTCCTTTTTACTCTAAACCCTTGTGTGAACTTCAGTAGTGGAGTCAAGGGAAAAAGCTTTTCTTCATTTTAAGCCAGCATTTCTATCCAAACTAAGACTAAGGAAACCTGCTTTTCTTTAGGTTTGTCTCAACTATGAGGGTATTGATGCCAGTTCACAGTGCAGCATTTCTTGCATGTGCCCACCTGGCCTGGTGTTTTCACAAACAAGGAAGATAACTCTAGAGACCTCTGCTGCTGTCAGGCTTGCATGAAGTTTGCCAACTGGCTTGGCTACAGCGTGATTGCATAAGCCTCCCTCTGTAGGAAAGCAGGCTAAGAAGTTAGGATTGTTTTTCTTGGAAACTGGACCTGCTCCTGGGCATATCCAAGATATACCAGTTGCGACTCTTCACCTAGGGCAATCTAGGAATAGAGATCGTTTTCCTAAAAGGTGAAACTCCACAATCATTTTAAGAATTATGAGGAATGAGATTGCCAAGGAGTCCTTTGGCATTTAACTTACCGGTTTGCTATTCTTGCCCTGCCTTCTGTTTGGGAGAGCACTTTGTAACCTAAACTTGGATGTGACAAAGTAGTCTTGCTTCCTATCACTTTTTCTCCTAAACCGCTAGTTGTTATGAAGCATAATATTATCGAGAAAACAGATGTCACCTCATTGACTTTTCTTTATACTTGTTGAGCTGTCTGAACTAGTCCTGTGCCAGGTCCTTCCTATTCTTATGCCATCTGTTGAATTGAATGATCTTTTTGGACAGCACTTCTCCTTTTAGCTCAGTATGACTCCTCTGTTGTGTTGTGGATGTGGAGAGGACTATCTGAGGAAGTCAGATTACTCTATGAGTGCAGCATGAAAGAAAACTGTTGATCAGTATGAGGTATCCTGTCTACAAACAGTCTGTTACCTCTTCAGTGACAAAGTGGACAGAGTAGCCTAACTTTGAGATCTGGTTCTGCAATCCCTTTGCTGGCATGTGTTATTCCCCTGGGTACTGTCTCTTCAGCAGACACCTGATGTGGGAGAGAGACAGGCACTACATTTTTCATACAGGTGCATTCATCTGAAAGTAATGGTGTTTGTGGCTTCTAACAGCTTTTGGACTTAGGATGTGCACAGGAGCACTGAAGATTGAGGGATTCATGAAGTGAGTCACCACCAGTGCTAAGTTATCTTGAAACTCTAAGAGGTTGTCACATTCACACTGATGTGTGTCCATTGTCTGAAAGCTAATCTCCCTAGAGTGTTTCATAAGTTGCAGATGGAGCAGTTCATGCAGAACAAGTGGATGTGGCTATCAGGACTGAAGGCATTGGAAGTTCAAACCCTACTTTAAGGTAGTGCCCTTGTGAACAGTCTTGTTTTTCCTGACCTCTGTAACAGAAAAGACAAGCAATTTCTGTCTAATGGTGAGGAGCCAGTGCTGCCAATGAACTTGAAAACTTGTTGGGAGATGCTTACAAAAGCATGAGGTTTTGAGCACTGGGTGAGTCACTTTCTGTTAGGAGGAGGTGGTGGTGGCTATGTGGCTGCTTGAGTTTTTACAGGCAAATGACCTGTAGTGGAAAGGACCAGAGACTCAGGTGTGGGTTGAACAAAAGTATAGGCAGGATGAATCACAAGTTCTTCAAAACCCAACATTAATGCTCATTTACAAGCCAAGAGTGCTTTTAATGAAACCTGCTAATTGTATCCCAATTAGTTAACCCATGGGGAGATGCAGATTAACATTTCTGAATGGTTATGGCAAAAGTTGGCCATCATGAAGATTGGTTGTTTTAAGTGGGTGATCTTTTTAGCAGAGTAGGGGACCTTCTTCAGCAGCATGGATAATATAGCATGTGATTAATACTGCAAGTTAGTATGAGGGACCTTTTTCTTCCCAAAGCCTTTCAGAAACCTTCCATAAGTCACTTTTGGTAAATCATTATGTCTTTGTATATCAAGTGATAACTTTGGAGAGGAAAAAATGGTAGAGTAAAATCTGTAGTTCTTTGATGTATAGTATGAAGTAGAATTACAGGTTGTATCAAGCTTGTAGGTTGCTAGACTAGGTATGGCATAACATAGGCACATGACATGAAAGTCTGCCTCATTCATACCATGGTGAAACGTGCCTCTCCTGGAGCTCTTAGCAGCTTTCAAGACTGCTGGCTGTGAGATTATGCTGGTTCAAGTATGATGGGATAAGGCTTGTTTGCTAGAATAGTTTGACCTCTTCCTGGAGAAAGGATCAGCAGTGAGATATTTACCTTTTACCACATGAAGGTAGGACAGACTTTTCTCATTCTTTCCTGAAATAAGAATCGGGGAGAGGTTGAGGGGAGTTGCAAGTCTTAATTATACTGTGCAGTGTATTTCTGAAAAGAGCTTTGGGACTATGGTGATAGTCATGGTCCTTGTGTGCAGAGGTGATGAATGCCCTACACAAGTTGCTGGGAACACTGCGGCCATCTCTACGTTCTCTTCCTGCGAGCAGATCCTGTAGAGCATCTGGGAAAGAAATGTGGTGTCCCATTTCTGTTGTATTCTTTTGTTGGACTCAGAGGAAGACTCCAAGAGGCTTTACCATTATCTTACCCTCCTGCTGCTAAGCTGTCATCCTTTGGCCAACAACAACAAGTGGAGCAGCTCTGTTGATCTTAATGCCCAGCAGTTGCATTAATGATTGCAGTATTAACTATTCGACAGTTCTGTTGCTCCAGCAGCGCTAGTGGGACAATGTGTTTCTTAGTGAGTCTGTTCCAGCTTTTTGGAGGACAAACCTAAGGAACATAGGCAAAGTCAAAAAAAGCAGTTTTACACAGGCAGATCATGATGAATGGGGTAATTGTAAACACATGTTTGGTTAAACCACTAGTAAACCAGTCTCTGGTTCTTCCCAGCCTTCATTAATGCCAGCTTCTACTAGTTCTCAACAGGACAAAAATAGGAAATTACTTTCCTGGCAGGCAAATAGAGGAAATGCCATGCCATCCTCTCAGAATAATCCTGTAGCCCAGTGGGAAGGAACTCTCCTGCTGAGCAGTGGTGGGGATTTCTACATTTGTTCACAAAGTAAACTTCAGAGCGCGGTCCTTGTGCTCCCTTCATGCTTACTGCTGCAGAATTTGTGTCAACAGAGAAATCGGAGAAACCGAGCAGCCGCTGTGAAGCTGAGCCTGTGGTTGCCAAAGGCTGCAGATAAGGGTGGATAATACTCCATGACACCAGTATCATTCTTCCATTATGCATCCCTGGTGAGAAAATCAATAAGCAGGGAGAATCTCTAAGTCTGTAGACTCTTTTCATGGTGGAGATTAGTACCCAATGAACACTTGGAAAACTCTTTCAATGCCTGGGATCTAAAATCTGTCTTTCTGATGACTTGATCGAGTTGCTGCAGCAACTGCTGTTGGTCTGTAGCACAGGCTGAGTTTTCAGAAGCTCTTTTTTCCTTTGATTACCTTTATTTCCAGGACATTTTCAGGTGCTAATTTAAGCTTTGAAACCATGGGGAAGGGAATCCTTGAAACATCACCCAAATCTTTCACTGCAGGTGCTCCTGTTACAAAATGGTTTGACGCTTAAATATATTCTTGGTCAGGGAGTTGCAATGAAGACTCTGTGTCTATGCATGCTTCCTATGTTTGTAGAATGCTTCAGATTTCAAAACTAACTGGCAGCACAGATTTGGATCTTTTTCTAGAGGAGAAACTGTTAGAAAATTTTTGCAGATGTTGATTTTAATGGAGGATGGTAGAACAAGATTGTTTTACATTAGAAAAGATTAGAGCAGAAGCTTTCAAGAGCCAAAGTGAAAATGAGAAAGTGATTTGTTTGTTTTTGCCCCTCCTTTCTTCTTCCCCCCTTTTCCATGATGTTCATCTCTGCCAAACAACTAGGTACAGATTCAGATAGGAGAATGTTCTCTCTCCTTCAATGGGAATTGGGAGGGGGGGTGAGAAGGACTGGGGGAAGGTAAAATCTGTAGGTTGGTCTTGCTTAAAGCTCTGAGCATCCTTGAAAAGGAACGAGAAGCTTTTATTATATCAAAGCACAAGTGTGGAATTAAGCTTCAAGGAGATGGAAAAGCTAAAAATTCAGAAGCTCGTGATATTTTTGTCTTGTGCCGAAGCCTTTCTTAAAAGGCATGCTTTCCCTTCTGGCTCAAATGTATTAAAGTCCATTTAGGAGAATGTTGAGGGAGAAATATGTATTGCAAGGCCATTGATTCTTCCTGAATTAATGTCTTGTGGGTGATCATTCTTCATTCTAATAGCTGCTTATGCTGACATCACTCGAGATGTCAGGGGATTATGTCAGAATTCAGGCCTTGATGTTTTGCAGAACAATGACTTGAGTGCTGGCAGATGCTTTCTTGGTGGGTCAGGTTGCTTTTCTCTGTCCTGTCCAGCTCTAACTGTGATGTTCTGGTTACTGTACATGGTCACAGAAAGGAATGGAGTAAATAATTTCCAGAAGAGGGATATCTGTGCAGCACAATTGTGAGGACAGAGTATTACTTGCCACTGAATCTTATGCTAGAGGCAGATTTGCTATCAGCATCTATACTCCAGGCAGAACGTGTGTATTTTTAATACTTCATGAAAAAGCTCACCAACTTTAACATTAAGTCTTCTTTTGTTTTGTGTTGTGATGAAATACTTCATTCCAGGAATCCTGAAATCCAAAAAGTTGAGGCCAACAGTGGGTTTTTTGGTGTGGTTTCTCCATTTCTTTGTTTGGGGTTTTTGTTGTTGGTTGGTTGGTTTTGGTTTGGTTTGGTTTGTTTTCCTCCCTGACTGCTGAGCACCTAGCTTTGGGGTTTTTTTAAATGATGGTTCTTAATGAAGGCCCTGTAAGGGGAAAGCAATAAAAATAGTCTATCATTATGCTCCAGAAATGATCAAAATAATATGTCACAGATTATACATGATTTACATGAACTGATAGCTTTTGGTGCTCTTTACTGGTAGGCTATTATAACATTACCTGTAGTCATTACATTTAACATTTGAAAGGTTTCAGAAGAGGCATTGGTTTTCTTTTATTGTTGTTTGGGTGTTTTTTTTTTTTCCCCCCTAAAAGGCTTCAGGAGAATTGAGCAAGGGGGCTACAAGATAAGCCATAGGAGTGCAGAGCAAATGCTATTTGGGTTGCTGGCATCTCTGATGTGTGCTCAGGCTTGTTCTGCATTCAGCATGCTTTTTTTTTTCTAGAGCTGATGCTGAAAAGGTCAGGAAAAATCCCTGGAGTTCCTTGATAGCAAAGGTGGATTATGTTGTTAACACATGGAAAGTCAGAGGAGCATTGCAAAGAATGTTTTGCGTGATGCTGATCAGGTCAGGATGAGTTTTAGGCATGTGATGATGCTTGCAGCACCTGATTGAGTTGTAGGCAACTTCCCTCCCCAATGTCCTTTGGAAAATAGTACTTTTGGTACAGCCTTCAGTAGGAGAACAGCATTGCAAAATATCTTGCTAGTCTTAGCCTTAGCTAATTTTGGTAAATGTATAATTTGTCCTGGTTTACTTGCAAATGGTTCAACTCTTCTTCCCAGGAACAGAAGTTCTCATGTGTGTGGAAACTGGGCCATTTTGAAAAGTGAAGTGAATGAAGGAGTCCTGTGCTGTAACAGACCTGCTTGTAGTTTTGCTTGTATTTGTCTCTGAGAACTTCTTGGGCCCTTCATGTCCAACTCTGCCTTATAAGGTATGTTCTTCAGGTCTCTCACTTCAAATTCAGATGAGCTAAGGTGACATATCTGTAGGTGAGGTGAAGTCAGGTCAATTTGGCAGTGTTCGGTTGATTTTCAGGGACACCACTGTGTGCAGCCATCAGTGATACAGGTCACTTTTTCCTTTTTTAGAATGCTGAAATATAAGTTTTTTTGTTGTGAAAAATCTGCAGTGTGAAGAGGTGAAGAAGCTTTTCCCCTGGAAGAGAGGCAGGTCTTCATTTCTCAATGGTATGGGCCATACTAAGAGCTCACGGCTACTGAAAGATGATACCATTTTTGTCAGAGTGTTTGGGTCTCTTATCTCAGGCCAACTTGGTTGTTCACTACACATGTTCATGGCTGACTCTCCAACTGGGTAGAAAGCTGTGTCCCGCCTACTTGTTTTTTCTGGGATTGCTTTTCTTCTGGATTAGAGGATGGGATCAGCTATTGGAAGTATGGTGGTGGGGCAGCTGAGAGGAGGTGTCCTTCCAGGGAAAGGCAGAGAAAGAAATGGGAAAGAGAAGAATTGATCCCCTCTCCATTTGGTGGTAGCAAACTGCTGGGCCAACCTGGCCAGGGAAGACTCCTGATTTTTTCTGAAGACCCAACATAGGTTTTTTTTTCTATGAATTCTGACAAATGCTATGGAGCTACACAAGCAAACAAGCTAAAGACTAGACCTGGCTTTGCAGAGCATCTCCAGAGCCTGCCTTTTATTTGCAAGGTTTATCTGTTGAAGGGAGTCTTCTATGATGGGGCAGGGAAGGAGGGGTAGGGAAAAGAACTTGTGTCAACCTTGTCTCTGATCCATGTGCTGAAATGTGAGTCTGAGCAATGATCTCTTTATTCCTGGGGTGGTTTGTGTTGTTTTGTTTTTGTTTTTAAATGGACATGTGTTGTTGCGTTGTTTTAAAATGAATATGAAATGTCAGTGCTAGGTGGGGCTTTTTATTGAGCAACTCAGCCGTTACAAAAATGTTACTATTGCTCTTGAACATTTAAAGAACATAAAAGCAGCACCTTCACAGTTTCAGAAGATTATGTAAGGTATGTGTAGCTCTGTCTTATTATACAATGGTCATAAACCAGAGCAACTGAGAATGTAACTGGTAATAAATCCATCATTATTCATATTATGAGAAATATCAAGCATAAAGCTGTTCGTAATTATGACAGTGCTATGAGGAACACTGGAGGTTTGCTTGACATGTCCTGAAACGTTGCGGTAAAACATACTTGTTTCATGCCAGTTACCAGCTGAAATATTTTTTCCTGGAATGTCTCAGCTGTTCCCAGTCTCATGGTCCCAGAGCTGCCTGCAAGTTGGTTCAGCCGCTCCACTCTGACCAAGATGGGGTTTTATAGTCACATTCAAATAATGGCATTAGAGGTGACTGCTCCTGTGTCTGCTGGGAAATGTTCTTGGTGGCTGTAGGGCAATCTTGCTCATTAACTCCTTTGGCTCTTGAGAGGCTGCCTTGGGTAGAGCTGTGAATTTCTCAGGTTTGCTAAAGCTAGTATGCTCTAGCCTGAAAAAAACCCCCAACACCCTGTAAACTGAAAACCAAGATAAGTTCTTTAGTAATTTCAGTTATTATTCGTGCCTGTGGTAAGTGTGGAATAATGTTTTGGGGCAAGGTGACATGTCATGGGTTTCCTTTGTTTTACCAGATAGAGCTTGGGAAGACCCGAAGTTTGGGTTCTTGGATTCTGGGCTGGACAGCAGTGACTGGTGTTTCTTTTCAGAAACATTTCTGATTGGCTTTTTCCATAACACGAACGCAAGAAAAGGTTGATCTAATTGACTAGCTCAGCCTTTCTGGCTCTGTTTTAAGTGAACTCTTGGATGGACAGAAGAAGAGATCTTTTCTGAGCCTTCATTATAGGGGTCCGCCTCTGTCTAAATCCAGTTTGTCTTTTGCAAAGTCATTTGGAGAGTGACCAAACACATACTAAATGTTCACCCCATACACAGTGTTTTACTTCAAGCACTTTATACCAGCTGCTGAATAACGGTCAGGTTTTATAACAAATGCTGCTCATAATGCTTCAGTTGCTTTGCATAGATGTATTAGGTTTTTGGGCTATTGAGATAAAGGAAGTAATGAATCAGAAAGAAGTAATTTTATGGGCACACTAACATAGTTGCATACAAATACCAAGTTTCTTCCTCTTCTCAGGATATCTGGCCAACTTGTATGCTTGACTTCAGCCATATATTATCTGTGCTGACTTTGATTAGGGGGACATTCATCCAGCCAGAGAAGCATCCATGGAGCTATTTTTTTTTTAGTTTTATTAAATTTTTTTAAGTGTGTGGAGGCTGAAGCTTTCTTCCTGTGTGCAACTGTGGCTTGTCTGAAGTCAGTGTTTGAGCACGGGTCTATGTTCAAGCTGTGTGGTCAGAGTAAATTTTTTTTGCCTAAACCTGTGGTTGAGCCATAAAGTGTTGCGCTCTATGGACAGCAATGCTTTTATCCAGTAGCTGACCTTGCTTCACCTCTTCCTGCCAGTATTCTCTAATTCTGCAATTTTAACTCTGAAGAGAAGCAAGGAAGTGTGTGCTTTGCATGAGGAGCTTGCAAACTCTTCTAAATCCTGTTTTCCTGAGGTTCTCAAAGCAACTTTTTCTGCCCCCCCTCCTGTCCTGCTACCAGGGCTGCCTCTCTGTAGCTTGCTTACCAGCAATATCACCTTCTGCTCCCAACAGCCCTATGGCCACGCTGCCTCCCCTCCTGGCTACCCAAGTACCCGATTTCTCTCTTTGGGTGGGGTGTATGCAGCTCAGGGTTGTGACAACTACCAGAATTCCCCAGCACTGATTAAGTACATGGAGCTGGAGTTGGTGAGCACCAGTAATGCAAAGTAGAAGAGAAAGTGTCTTGAAAGGTGTGCCAAGAGGAAGATGATACTGTAGTAAGACCAATTTGTCAGTTGTGCTTTGCACTGTCTTAAAGTGCTGTACCAACACTGAGTTAAAGCAGGTTTTCGTGGTAGAGGCTGTCTATGGTACTGAACCTATGAAATATCTTATGCACAGTGCAGACCATACCTTCTTACCTTCTAGAAGATAGGAAGCATGCTGGAGTTTGGTATAGGCCTTATAATGGATCCAGAGATAAAGCTGACTATTTACATGGTATGGGAAGATGAGGGGAAAAAGTGAAAGGAAGAATGTATTCCTTCTGAGGGTCAGGATGGCAGATGTCCTTCTGCAGGTCAGGATCAGGGTATTGTTGGCATGGTTTCAATTGAAATTTGTTAGTTTAGTGTACTCTGACGATATATACTACATTATGCAGCCCCTTCAGGGTGTCTGAGAGGGGTGTATCTCCTCTGCAGTTCAGTGCGTGCAGCATCCCACTTTGTTGGTACCCCTGGGACCTTATGAGGGAGCCTTTCAGCAGCATGAGGTATGCAGGGCTGGTTCATGTTGGACTGTGCAATGGGAGCTGTAGTTACAAGTTGGGCTGGGGGGGCCCTTGGACCTGATGGTAGCATAGAAGCCTTGCAGGGCTGTGGCCGTGTGTGGAGCTGGGGGGTTTGGAGGAGAGTTTCAAGTTATGTCTTCCTATAGTCTTCTGGGATCCTCTTAAAAGTACAGCTATAATGGGGTAACTCATGCTACCTGACACCTGAGCCATGTCAAATGAGGACCCTGGAAAACCAGTGGACTGAAAGGGTTGTATTAAAAGTGACTTTCACCTGAGATGCTGCCTCTGAAATCCATTAGCAGTTTAAAATTAACTAAATACTCTAGGTAGCTTAAATGATTCTTAATGACTTTCTGCTACTTTTATTAGAAGAGTCTGGTTAGAGTCTTGTTGCCTTAGTGCAGCCTGGATTGCAAAGGTGGGGTTTTCTATCAATAAAGATGATTTTGCAGTATAGCTGTAAGTATCCTTAAACATTTGTCTGGTCAATGAAGAAATAGCAGGATTTATATAAATCAAAGCACAGCAGTCCAAAGTAGCCATGTCCTAAGACTGACCTAACCTATGAGGCTTTCAATTACTATGTCAACTTCCACCATGGAGCACTGCAGTCTCCCTTCCCTTTCACATACCGTGAGAAAGGACTGAGCCATCCCATTGTTAGGGAGGGAAATGTGAATACAGACTAAAGGCCTGAAATTTAACTAAGAACGTACGTTTACCCTGGATTTTGGATGTAAATGAACACCAGCTAAAAACAGTTGTTTTTTTGTTTTTATTGTGATACTTAGAAAACGTCAGCCAGATCCTCAAAAACACACTGGAATGATTTCTGATATTTTTCCAGCAGTGGAAGGGGGGAGGAGAAGGAAAGCTACTTTAAGGGAGAGAGTTGAGGAGATGTGGTAAGAGCCTAGAAGAGAAGGCACAAAGAAGTGCAATATTGACACAAGTCTCAACTTTTTAATTGACTTGATTTTCTTATTTTTTTTTTTTTCCCCTCTCAGTGCACCCACATTCCAGCAATGTGAGAGGAGAAAGAATCAAATTGATTTCCTTAGTTATGTAGCTATTTCTAGTGTGATGGAGAGAAAAGGCAAAGCAGGTTGCTCTTTCCACCTCAGGTGAAGATGGTGTGATGGGTGGGGGAGTGTCTTAGCTCACAGCATGGCTAGATCATGGACCTGAAAATGGTTACTGATTATCTTTCCACAGTAATGCTTACACTTTCTTGGAGCTGCTGTTGGGCATCTGTATGAGAAAAGCCTGCTGTTTCTGGGAACTGTGTTTTGCCCATGTGATGACTATTCTGCTCTGCATTCTCTTCCATATCCCCACTCATTGAAACTAAACTCTTGAAGGTGATGGTTGCCTCTTCAAAGACAGAAAGAGTGTTAGGAAGAAAAAAAAGGGACAGAACAAGTATTTATACCACAATGCACAGTAAGCATCTCACTTGTGATAAAGGTAGCTAATTCACATCTAAAATGTGGGCTTACTTCAGTCTTGGTCTAAACTGTAAGTATCACTTTTGAGTAGATGTTTATTTGTCGTGTCCTATGATCTGGTGGCCGTTTGGACAGCTGGGGATTCCAGGCTTTACCACACCACGAGGCGCTGGAGCTAAAATGCTACTGGCCCCAAATGCAAAAGGCGGCACATCTGAACTCCATGAAACAGCAATGCCTGCTCAATGATCTTGCCTTAAAATGTCTACATCTATGGATTTTATTAAAAAGAAATCCCTCCTTTTACATTTCCCAGCCTTGTCACTTTTCAGGAGTGGCTGGTGCTCTGCCTTTGCAGACTGGTAGCCTTGTTGTCCAAGATCCCAGTATCTGCAGTTGTAAAGATGCAAAGTGAGGAGCGACAGTCATTCCTGATAGGGAGGGAAGGACACTGGTGCTAATCCTGTAAATCCACAGCAGGCCCCTCCTGTGCATAGAAACCTGATCTTAACTCTTAGATCCTCCTTGCTGTTGCTGTGATATTCATGTATAATTCCTACTTCTTAAAATAAGAGAGGGTTAGGTCTAGTAGGATTCAAGAAAAACAACATAAACTAGCTTTATAAATATTTATCCCTGCATCAGCATCTTACTCTGAGATGGCAGATGACTGTCTTATTGACACTGTACAATATAAAGCAAATGCAATTCCAAAGCCTCTGTTAAGCCTCTATGGCATGCTTAAATATCTTCCAGTTGCATGGTTAAAGGCTAAAATAAGTCTCGTACCCAGGAATAGTAGATTAGGGAGATTTGTGAAATGCCTGTCCCCAGCTCCTTCCAGTGATGCAAGTGATAGAGACAAAATTGTGGTGTGTGGGGAGGGGGAACTGGCTCAAGAAAATCAGCTGAATAATATGATAATGCTTGTAGTTATGTCTACTCGGAGTTTGTTTACTGTAAATACTCCCAGGGGTTTTGCATAGTGAGAATGGCAGATGCAGTTTGGAATATGCTGGTAGGTATAGCGCATAGCTCACAATTGATGAGCTAGAAGAAATTTTAAGGGATTGAGAGATGCTACTAAGTGTTAATGCCAAGCTGCAGAATGATAGGCTTGCATCTTGAGTTAATTTGTTCTACAGCTCATAGATTCTGGCTAAGCATAAAGAAGTATTCAAGACATGAGTGTTAAAGTGGTACTTCTGCTGTTCCTCCAGAGTGAGACTGGACAGCAGAATTCCTAGCGCTGCTCTTCACAGGGTGTTGGCCACATGCCTCTGTGTTGTCAGGTTCTGGTTTGTTTGTAGCATTAGGACATAGTTGGATTCTTGTATCAACAGAGGCAAGTCCATGGGTTGGACTTTTTAAAAAGATAGCTAAACATGTAAGGTTTGTAGTGGGTTGTTTTTTGTTTGCTCTTTTAAGACATTATGGTTCTGAAGGTTACAGTTGGCATGCATCTCATTGGTGTTCTCACTTCATGTAATGTCCTTATAAGAAAGAGAGGATACAGCACATTAATTTTAAGCTTATTTTTTCTTATAGCATAGCCCTAGACCTGTAGAGGAGAATTTAGAGAGGTCAACTAGGCAATGAAAAGCTGGAATATAGTTGTAGGTTTGATAAGTTTGGTGACAGTGATGGAAACTCAACATACTCTCCAGACAGTCTGTCTGACTCATTGTTTTTTTTCCTTTTAGCAATTTTGACTTGGTGTTTTTCTTTCTTCTTTCCCCACTGCCCTCACACCATGCCCTCCCTGCCATTCCACCCAGTAATGTTTTCCTAAATCTTCGTTGCTTTTAAAACCTTTGTTTCTTCTGAAAGCTGTGGGCATGAAGAATATACTCTTTCTTTGCAGCAGGCTTTCACATATTGAAAAGATACCATCATGACCCTTACTTTCTCTTCTTTTGGCTGAGCTCCAGTTCATTCTGTTTTTCCTCTTTTCCTCCCAGATGTCATGTTTTTCTAGTTCTGTGATGCTTTTGCTTGGATTCTTTCCCATTAATCTTTTCTGAAATTTGCTGAAGACTAGATACAGCATCATGCTGGAAGCTTTACCAGCCACGAGTAGAACAGAACTGTTGCTTCTCAGTTCTCACGTGTTCCTCCATACATTCCTATATGATATTTGCCTCTTTCTCAACAAAGAGTTTTGCTGTTTCTAAAACTTGCTTTGAATTCAGTCTTCCAGCAAGCTGGCAGCTTTAAGATAGCAGCATCTCCAAGTTTGAGTGTCATTTTCTCCTTCATTATCTAGATCATTAGCATTAGAATAGTGTGGGACCAGGGCAGATCTCTGCAGAGGTTATTCAGTATGTCAGGCTGAGAGTTTGTTTGTTTGTTTTTTTTTTACTTTGAGCAAACAATGTCAGTGCAGTTATCCAGTCATTTTAAAATTTGCTATAAGATGACTGTTTGAATTGATAACTTTGACAAAGTTTACTTAACTTTTCATAAGAATGTGGTTTGAATCTCTTGACATGGTTTTATTTATGTCAGGATTCAGTGTCTCCTGTGTCTCATAGTATGAAGTTGAGTTGACCTGGTTTATCCATGAACAATAGTTTTGAGTTCAGTATTTTATTTTATTCTTGATGCTACAGATGAGTTTAATGGCAATCCACATGCGAATAAGCAACAACTATTATTCTACAGGTTCTTCTTTTAACTCCTTTCCCCTCCCACTTCTTTATGGTATCACTATTTGCCATTCTCCAGCCTCTGTTACCTTGTCAATATGATGTGAACTCTCAAAAATAACTGCTAATGTATTGAAGCCTTAAAAAGCCCCAACAGTGTTCAGCATGTTCAGGAGAAAATTTAAAAAAAAAAAAAGCTAATCTGAGAGAAAAAGGATTGATTTTTATTGATTCATTCTATTTTTTTTTTTCTCCTTGGTCATATCACTACTACTGTAAGGTTGGGTTTTTTGTTTTGGCCTTGTTACCTGTAGCTTTCTTGAGAAAGTGTTGAGTGGCCTGACCTTTCCCTTAATCATTAGTTTGGTGCTGTGGAATTATAGAATGAGTTTTTGATATTTTTGATGTCTCTTGCTTCACTATCACTTTTTCTCGTATTGCAATAATTTTCAGGCTATTTCTCTTTTAGCGGAGTGCAGATGAAGGGACTTTGCTTGACCTCTTTAGCCAGCGAGGGAGAAGAACTAGCTGTTGCTTGCTTTTGGCCATGTATGGGCAACATCAAAACTTAAACATTTTGGGTCTGAGGATTAACTGGAAACCAGTTAAAAAATGGAGATGAGAGAGAACAAACATTCAGTGTCAGAAAGCTCTCTTCAAATACAAATGCAAGTTGTTTCATTGGGAATTAAGCCATTGAAATGGTTAGTGGGCAAACCAAAAAGTTGAATCTTTAGCTCAGCTGGTTTTGTCACATTAGGGTTGAGAACATCATTTAGATGGTGCCCCCATCAGCTTGGCCATAATTCAGAAGCCCTGTAAGGTTTTATATATGGTGCTTCTGCGTGAAACTAGAATAGTTTAAAATAGAAAGTACTGAAATAGACTGATGAACCCCAAATGGCTAGATAATCATATGATAAGCTAGAGGCTTGGTCTGGTGTCACCACCGGATCTAGAAGCCTGTTGGATAAGGGGCTGTTTACAGAGCGGAGACAGTGATCAAAGCTAATACTGTTCACAAAATAAGAACCGTTCTGAAAAGGAACATACAGTTTCAAGAACAGATGGTCTAGTGGTAATAGAGACTAACAAATTTTTGTTGGCTGTCAGACATCTTTCAGGTTAGGATCTTGTCTTGAAAGCTCTTTCACAGAGTTGACTTCCTTTCTGCAAAGTACTTGGTAAAGGGGCAGAGTAAACTCCTCATGGGAATTTGTTGTTCCTGGTCTAACAAAAATGAGCTTATGATGAAAACACAAGGTAAGTGGCTGTAAGCTCATGGAGGCAGGTAGGCTTCGTTGGAGTAGCCTGTGGCTATTTCAGATTTTGTTCTGCTCTGTGCTCCAGAATTAGCATGTTGCAGGATGGTTGTCACCCCTTTGATGGAAGGTGGGAAGACTGACTTGGAAACATGCACAAGCCTTGCTTTGATCATCTCATTTCTTCTACAGAAGCAGCATATTGTTTGTGAGACAGAGCTTACATAATCCTCCTTCTGTGTGTGTGTGTGTAAACATATTTAACACAGGCCTTTTGTTTCTTGACTAGTTTAAATTTATCCATAGTGTACGTGCAGTGTGGAAGGGGATCTAAGGGGGATGAGTTACAGGATACATTTCAGATTTCTTCTCTCCTCCAGTGCCCCAGAACTTGTACAGACTCATAACAAGCAAAACAGGGGTGAAATAATCCCATTCTTATCTTCTGTCTATGCCCTACCCTGCTGAGAGCAAACTGACGGTCTCTTACTTTAAGTAATCACACTAAATAACACTAGTTTCACAACCCTTGCTCTTTCCTTACTGGATTGATTCTCCAGTTGCACAGTAGCTGGTAGGGAGGCTTTAAATGCAGAATTAGCATATAAGCTTGTACCATTTTTGGCCGGCTGTTAGTGTTTAAAGTCTTTAAAGTCACTCACTAAAGACAACGTAGAAGAACAAAAGTCATCCTGGATATGTGGCATGTGTGTTCTTGTTTAATATCGGAATTCCTGGTATGGCCAGGGACACATGCCAGCTCTGGCAGTACAGGGCACAGTTCAAATACTTAAGTACTATACTAAAAATAACAAGACTATTTTAGACAGGGACCCAATTAGGGAGAGAATAACTTGTTTGCTCTGTTGTTGGTAATCTGAAGTAGCAGGCAGGCTGCAATGCACAAGTAAACTTGGCTGTTTTGCTTACAGAATTGCCAGTTTTGACACTGCTTCCTCACTGTGTTGCTTAGACAATTTTCTAGAGGTTAAAAAAAAAAAAAGCCTTCTCTTAAGGCTGACTTTGTGTGCTTCAGTTTGGATTTAGATATTGCAGTGTTTAATAGTATTACAGCTCCTAATACTCCAGTGGCGGCTTGGGAAATTCCTAGAAGGCAGGGAGTGAGGTGAAGAGCTGCACGGTGCCCTCCTGGTTGCAGTGAGCAAGCTTCCCCCTGCCCTGCAAAAAGGCAGTGAGGGTGAATCGGGGCAGCCAAGGAGCAGAGGGGCTGGTTCAAAGATGGTCACTTCTCCTCTAGTTTGCCTGCTGGGGATGGAGAAGGGATTATGATTCTAGAAATGTAGTGCTGCTGCTTGCTTTCCTATGTTGAGAAGTACAGTGAAAATAACTTGTATGTTTAAGCGCCTGAAAGCACTACTTTTTACACTTCAGTCGTTTCTCTCTAATTTTATTTTTGGTGATGCTGCTTGCTGCCACCTTCTATTAGATCACATGGATTTCAGTGAAGCACATTAGAGGAATCTGCATTTCTCTGTGTACAGGGTGTGTGGGGTGGTGGGGAAGGAGTAGGCATGCTCAAGCCTCCAAATCCTCTGGTCTTGGAGGGCTTTCAAGTGATCGGCTGCATTTGGTCCCAGTTCTCTGCTGCTCAGCAGAGCAGGGTTGTGGATGAGGGAATGCTTTATGGAGCCTTATGCAAATGTTGCGTTGGATAGACTTGTGCTGATGCTCGAGATGAAAGCTAAATGCACCTAAATCTTCTATTTTTGTAGACATCTTTCTAGCATGCTATTTTGAGAACTTGAAAAAGCCAGAATCTCTTTGGTGTTGTGACTCTCATGCTAATTTGAAAGTAGCTTTTCATTTTATTCAAAATAAGCAGCTGATAAAGAGGTGTTCAAGGCCTTGTTCAGTTGTGGTCTCTTAACAGCTTTCAGTTCGGTGTTGTGCCTATCTTGTCATTTTGGGAGGACTTAACCAGATTTGTGTAGGAAGCTTCACGTTCTTAAAATCTTAGATTTCAATTTGCTCTTGTCCTGGCCTGAAATGCAGAGGAAGAGACTTCCTAGATGTTCATTATGGAAATGGCCCCTCTCATACTCAGTGCTGAAATATAATGCATCCTGGATGTAGTGAATTCCTATGGAAATAGTGGGAGAGGCACCCTGGTGAAGCAGTTCATGTTTTGTGTTGTGGAGAGCCAGCATTTTGGCATGTGCTTGTCAACTCGCAAGCTACATGTATTCTACCTTCTACATATTGCAGCAGCCTGCAGGACTTGTTGTTAGAAGTAAATGTTACATAGAGGATGCCTAGCAACTGTAGTTTTTAGTTCTGTGCCAAATTTTTAAAGGTGCAAATCTGTTAAATTGCTGCACTGCTTTCTAGAGGGTGCAGCATGGTAGTGCTGAGGTTATGCCTCTAGACTTCTGTGATGTGGCTGTTTCTTCAGCTCTCCTTCACCATCCATGTTAGGTTAATGTCTAGCACCCACAGTTCATAGCCAGGAATGTTGATTTAAAAAAAATAAAATTAATGATGTTAATTTGAATTGTGAACTTAGTTTGTCTCCACGGACTATGTTAATGAGCCTAGCTGAGGGACAAGTAACCCTCTGTCCTGTTGTCTGTGGTGGGGAATGTGACCTGGAGCAGAGGGACTTGGGACGAGCAGCTGAGAGTAGAGATACCTTGAATGCATAGCTCGTGGCTCAGGAACTCACCTTCTGTTGATTCCTGTGCCTGGGGCCTGCTGGGTGACCTCAAAATCCATTCTGGCTGTCTTGGTTTCTCAGTTTGAAACTGGAGTTGGTACAGGGCTTCTCTGTGGGAGAAGGGCCGTAATCTGCTTAAGAGTGAGCATAGTTTTGATCTTTCTCTTAGTTAGTTTAGCGGATCAGACCACAGGTTAGCCAAGAACAGTTTTGTGTCCTGGGCCATTGGTAGCAGTTGCTTAGGTAGAAAGTCTCCAAGGAGTTTTCATCTGCTTTTAGGCCTCTCTGCTTCATGGTGAGCTATGCAGCAGTTCTCTGGAGTGTGCTTCTCCATTACTATAGTTGCTGTCCCTTGATGAGCTTTCTCCAGTGCTTAGCCTAAATTATTATTTTAACACATTGATAGGTGCAGGCACCTCATGGAAATGATTTTCATGTTTCCTATCCACTTCAGATCTCTCACCTTTTTTCTTTTGGGAGGGAATGGTCATTCTCTGGGCACTTCATGTGTCCTCCATAACTGACTAGGTGTCTGTTGTCTTCTCCCTCAGCTGTATTTATTCTCCATGCTGAATGATCCAGGTCTGTAAGTTTCTGCTTTGGGAATTCCTCTTCTTTGTACTCTTTGTAATTCTATTTTGCCCTTTTAGTGTCATAACAGCACACAATTTTCAAGAAGTGGGTGTGCCCTGGGTTTAATGACTTGTCATAATTCTGCTTTACTTGTGGCAGTTCCTTCATTTTTAATACTGTATTTCCTTGTGCTTTTTTTTTTTTTTCTAAGATGGTACTTTCAAACAAGACTTCAAATTCCTGACACTAACTTCAGCAGTACACACAGGGTTATTTTTCTTTTTGCATGTCGGCTTGAGTTTGTAGAAATTAAATACGTGTTAGCCTTTTGGTTGCCCATTTGCTCGCAATCACGAGATTGTTCTGCTGTGCTTTGCGTGAAGCTCCAACTACGACTGAACTGAGCTGCCATGCTGCCAGCAAATTTTGTCATCTCCCCATTTGTCACGTTTGAGAGCTTAAGGATACATTTAAAAGAATGACCACTACAGTTATTCTTCAGAATTCTTGTGTGGAAGATATGCTCTGTGTTTTCTTACCTTGCAATTCTTATCCTTCAGCTGGGTGGAGAAAGGAGGAACCGATCCTTCAAACTACAGCAGCTCAGGTCCTTTTCAGGGTCCCTAGTGAAGGATAATGTCCAAATGTGTCTGTGTTGATATGGTATCATAAACGTTGGGTAGGTTTGAATCATAACTTCTCCAAAAGCTGTGCTGACTCTTCCTCATGCCATCTTATTTATTATTGATGTCTGTGTTATGTAGTTTTAGCTATTTATTTTGGTGAAGAAGTCATTTCTTGATTTTTGTGTTCTGTGGATTTGCCTTGAACTCACTTCTGAAAACTGATCTAACTTACCATCTTTTATGCTATGTCCATATCAATTTAAATGTGATGGTACATGCAGCAATTCGTAGCCTGGCAGTTTGTTGTTTTCCTTCAGAAATCTTGGTGGAATTCTTTCTGTTCTAGCAACTCATCACAGTCTTTTGATGCTTTTAATGTCATCTGTCAGCAGTTGTTCAGTATATATGTTGCTTGGTGAACCTGTGGCTTACTAATTGACTTTTTTTATGAACAAACATAACATCTTCTAAGGAACTAAAACAAAAATGGTCCTTATCTTTTCTTCCTGTCAAGAAACCTTGAAGGTGTTTGCAGCTAAAGTGAGTTTTGAGGTGAGAGGAGGGAGGAAGACTTGATTTCCTATGTTTTGTAATAGAACTGGGAGCAGATGCCATTCTGGTCTGGTTTTTGGGTTCAGCCTTATCTTCAGTCTGGGTGTTTGTTTGAAGGTAACTATAAACATGAAACTGATCTTCACTATCTGGACTTCTGGGGCTTTTGCCTTAGGTTTTAGGGAGTGCCTATTGCAGCATCAGTACATCCTGTGTTTCATTTCTGAACTTCAGTGTCCTTCCTCTACGTTGCCTGTTCTCAAGTTACTGGGACACCAAGTTAACATCTTCGAGTACACTTGGAAGAACTAAGTCAGAGGAATGTCCTTCTTGGTTAGAAAACAGTCTCCCAAGTTCTGCAGCAAAAAGATGAATATAAAATTTCCACGCCTGAGCAAGAAATCTGAGGCAAGCCTCCCACTAGCAAAAAAGGCGACCTGAAAAGCTCTCGTGTAACTTTTGCAGTGTTCCTAGTGCATAATGAAATGCTGCTTTCTTGTCCAGTCTGAGAACTTGTTTATGAAACCTGATATTGCCCTGTGAAACTCAACACTTTGCGTCTTAATACTACAGCCTGAGCGATGCTCAATGAGGTGGATGGGGTGCTTTGTGTATTAGCTGTCAGGCGTTGTGAAGTCTAAATACAGTGCTTCCTTAGCTGGCACTTGGAAGCTTCACCCGCTCCTGGGCGGGGGGGGGAGGAGAAATCTTCGGTGTCATGGCATAACCCTGTAGCAGATGCATCCTCCAAAAAAATAAATAAAACAGCTGAGTCATTAATTCGTTCTTTCTTCCATGCTGCCAGCCAATGCCAATACCCTTGTATTTCACACAAGAGGGAGAAGGCAGACAATACTGTCTTTTATTGCTCATACCCCGCAGGACACTATCTTCTTCACAAAATACGGGTGGCGCCTGTCTGTCTCCACTTCATGGGAAAGATTAACGACAATTAGGGTCAACAATTAAGGTTGTGAAAACCTTCGGATAACTGCAACATCTGTTCTTATACTAGAATAAATAAAATAAAGCTGGAGCTCTAATTGCCAACAGAGTACTTGCTCATATCTGTTTTGTAATTGTGGGCTTGTGAAATTCATACTGTTAACCGATCCTTGCCGACCAGCAGTTGGTGCAAGTAGTGGTTTGGTCTAGAGCTAAGTGCAGAATCGGGTCGCAGGATGAAAAGTGGAAATCCTGTATGAAATCTGGGGCACTGTGAACCTTGCCATGGCGGTGGTGGTCAGATGGCTCCTTAGGTGGCTGTGGGATGTAGTCAGCCCTTCACCTCAGGCATGGAAGTTGACCCCCTGGACATTCAAGCCCATTTCAACGTCAAATAAAACCGGTTTTCCTAAACTGCTGTTGACTCTAACTGGTTGTTATGGGGTAATTTACTGTGTCTCAACTGAGTTGTTTTTTTCTATAAGCTCCTTAAATGTCATGGCAAGAGAGCACTTGAGTGTGTTTTGAGATGGATATTTCTAGAAGTAGGCATTGAGGCAGCACTGGAAATACCTAACTTATAATGCATGTGGACCATTTGCTAATATATCAGGAAAAATTTACAAATTATAGAGAATGTCCTGAACTTCACTTTAAGAGCATTCATTCAGATAAAACCATTTTAGTATAAAGAAATGTTCTTCTATGAACAGAAGAGAATATTTCAGTTGGAAAGGACCTACAGCAACCACCTAGTTCAACTGCGTGACCACTTTGGGCCTTATCAAAGATTAAAAAATATTAAGGGTGTTGTCCAAATGCCTTTTAAACACTAATAGGCTTGAGGCATTGACCACCTCTGTAGGAAGCCTGTTGGAGCGTTTGACCATCATCTTAGTAGAGGAAGTGTTTCCAGTGATCTAGTCTGAACCTCTCCTGGCACAGCTCTGAACCATTCCCACATATCCTGTCACTGGATACTGGGGGGAAGGTTTCCAGTAAGTAGGGATAACATTTACTTAATTTTGTCTGACTGTACAGGATGATTTCTTAACTTTGCCGATTGTATGCTCTGCAGACATGTTGTACCTTCCTTCCAGAAGATTAAAGCTTCAGTGCTGCTCAAGTGGTGGGAGCTGTATCCTAGTCCTTCTCGGCACACATGACCTCTAGAGAGGGAATGGTTTGTGTTCTGACTTGGTGCAAAAGTAGAGTGACTCTGCTCTTTCTGGACCTTTTTTTTGTCTGTGTTTGAAATGTGTATCATGAGGGGTTAAACCTTAAAAGGCTTAACTTGATAGAGATCTGTATCAAAAAACCGTTAGGGATCTGTCATCAAAGTCTGGTAGAAATCAGCCATGGCTTTCTGTCCCTCAGATCACGGGAGAAATTCAGGTGTGGTGTTCCTGGTGTTCTTTGGTTTTCTCAATATTTCTTCTTCCTCATCCGTTGGTAGTAGTTTTCTACTGCCCTGAATTCCTTAACTCTAACTGCAGGATCTTTTCTGACCAGTCATACTACGTGGGAAAAATCATACTTATGTTATTCCTGCTGTTTACCTCAGTGGTCTGAGTAGTCCCACTGAGACTGACCAGAGTGCTCTATTGGGCAATGTGTTGTTGCGCTTCAGCAGGATCAGATTATGAGAGTATGGCTGTAGTTAGGAGACAACACTGGGAAGGTTTACAACTGGGAGCTTCCCTGGGAACCATGGATATCTTCTCCCACCATGGAGAGAGAAGTGCTTCTTCCCTATGGAGCAGCCTTCTCAAACCTGGCTCTTGAAAGGCATCCGGCTTCAATAAACTTCTGCTTCTGTCTTGTGTTTTGGAGGGAAGTTTTTTGGTTTTGTTTCACGAAGAGGATTTCATTTAGTTAGACATTTCTCATGAAAATTGTGCTGCTTATTTTAGGCTGTTGACTTTTATGAGTTATTGGACTATCAAAGATGCGTAGGCAAAGATGTCACAGAAGACAAATGCGATCATTTCCAAGCCATAGCGTAGCTTACCTAAGACCGAAAATCTTGTAAAGAAGGGAGAGTATCATTTGTGGCAAATTCTGTGGTATTGCTGCCCATTTGGGGGGGGGTGGTGGGGGGGATGACTATTACAAGCTAGGGATTGCTGAGATCTCTGAGCATCAGAGCCTTAGGTGAAGAAAATATTTGCCCTCTTACAATGACAGAAAGTAGCATGAGAGCCTGTGGTAAGTATTTGTGTCAAGCAGGCAGTTGTGTGAAGCCATCTCTTTATGCAGAACTGGGTTTTAGTAAAATAGTACTGTTAATTAGCAAGGCTGAAATGAAAATAGAGTTTTCTGATGCATCTCTCAAATAGATTGTATTAATCTTATCAAGTTATAAAGGAGTAAATAAAAATGCGGAATTTTTATTTCATTAATGAGCAATTGGAAATTTCAAATTTCTGATATTCAGTCTTTTGCAAGAGAGCTTATCTGCTGCTTTTTTGGTAAATCTTTTGTTTTATTACACTGTAGTGTATTTTGGAAGGGGAAGAACGTTTTCAGAAGAGCAAGGCATGAATGAAATCTCTGCCTCAAACAGCAAAGAAAATCTGAGGAAGAGAACTGAGCTAGATTTTTATCTTTTTTTTTGTGAGGTGAAACATTCACAATGTTGAGTTCTGCTATGTCGGCTGAAGGAGTTCTTTTTGCATTCTGTACTGCTGCTAAAGCAGCTCTTCATCTGCTTATTGAGTTCATATGTGCATATGTAAGTGCATGTGTATATAATATATGTATATGTACATGCACACAGTGAAATTAAACCCTACAAGCTGCTGGGAGAAGCTGCAGTTTTGTCGGTATCGACTTCTGCAGAACAGAGACTAAAAATCTGATGATACTGTGGTACTGGTCTGGCAGGATTGTCAGTCTTGTCCAGAGCTGCTTAGAGTTTGAAGATAGTGCTGTGCACTAGGGAGGGATTCTTCTGTCTGCTTTTGTGGCTTTAGATCATGGGTGTTTCTATCTGAGCCAGTTTTCCAAATTCTTTTTTTAGTCAATAGAGAGAACCAGGTGCTCCAGTGGTGTGCTTCACTGAACAGTGTAGGTTGGAAAAGGCCTCTTGAGATCATCCAGCCCGAACCCCAGCTTTCTCAGACCTCTTCTAGGTAGCTTCCAGGGAATGAGCTGAGCTATGTGGAGGGGAGTGCTTGTTTCTCTTCACTGATGTGACAGTGTATGCAGGGGTGTACATTTCTTCTGTACACATACCACTACATAAGGTATGTGACTTTCTTCATATCCTGTAATAGAGTTGTAGTCAGCTCTGTACATACCCTGGTTGTTGATTTGTTTCTATGGGCAATGTACTGCAGGCCTGTAAAATGATGTTGTGTATGGGGATGCTTATGTGCTGTCTTCTCCCTCCTTCCTCCTCCTGCCAGTACCAGTTGGACAACCTTGGGGGTGGGAAAATGCAGATGGGACCTGTGTGTGGGTTCCAGGCTTGGAGTACAGGTGTTTTGTGGGTTAAAATACATCAGCACATAGGGAAGACATTTTGTCTACATCTGGAGCCTACACCCTTTGAGAACAAATGTTCCCCTTCAGCAGCTCTGTAGTCTGAAGGTTAACTAGGGATGTTTCTCATTTAACGTGTATCTAGTTAACCTTCAGTGGTGGTGATGTTCACTGTTCCATGTCTCTGTTAAATAGCGTTCTAGGGCTTGAAACAACAGATTTCCTTTATGGCACCCTGAAGGAACAGGGAAGTAGCTCTTAATGTAGGTGGCTTGGCAAAATATTCTAGTCAAGTCAAGTATTTGGCCTGCTACCCAGCCTTCGATATGTAATCTTTGGGTGCTGCCAAAATACCATTCTAATTAAGTTGACATAGTCTATGAAGCCTGGGTGGTATTACTTCATTTTTTTTCTCCTGTGCTTTCCAGCACTGCATTTTGAAAGGGTTGATGGAAGCTGTGACACTTGCAACCTCACCAGAGTCCTCGTTAAGCTGGGATTTTGGTCACCTTGTGACCTTCAGGATCAAAGGCAGGAATATTCCCTTCCTCTCTCTGCAGGTGTAAGTTAATAGCAATAAATAAATGTACACTAATGCACATGGAACATGTGATCAGTTGGCCAGACTTCACCTTTCTGTTGAACATTAACACATTAACCCTTCTACAAAATATTAACCTATTCTGTTATTTTCTGTTTTGTTTACACTTAGTTGGACAAGCTATGCCCTGGTTGTCCCAGGGTGGTATATTTGCAAGTAGGTCAACGTACTTGCTTTTGAGATGTCAGCCTGAAACTGTTTTTCAGAGGCTGAAAAGCATAAAGGGGTAAGAAAGACTTTTGCATTCCTATATCCTTTATTTATTTATTTTTGAAATTTCCAGCCTGTATTCAAGAATAGAGCACTGGCAACATTCTGATTGTGTCCTGAGACTGCAGCAGCGCTGATTGCCTGCTGCTAACTGTAAGCCACCCATGGATTTGGAGCTTGTGTGTTGCATAATACCAGCAAATGCATCTGAGATTACAAAATGGTCTCCTTACTCTAAGAAGAGGTTGTGATTTGTTAGTAAGGCAGTGTTAAAACACGCATGAGGTATCGATGATACTAGTTTCTATGATATTAGTTTCTTAAAACTGCTAGTAGTTTTTTGCAATTGAGTGGAATCTGGCACTGCTGATCCTTCATTGCACAGGAGTGAATGAGTGCAGCATCCACACTGTACTCCAGGCTGGACTGGCATAATTTTTCACCCAATCAAGCATGCATGTATTGTGAGGTTTTTTGGGTTTTGTTGGGTTTTTTTTTGGGGGGGGGTGGGGGGTGGGTGTGTTATCCTTTGCACTTCTTTAGTATATATTCCCCTTGAATAGGTGAGATTTTCTGCCTGTCTCTAGAGTCACACAGTGTTTGTGGGAGTTGTCTCTTTGCAGCTGGAAGCAGAGTTGCCCGTCATCTGCTTGCTTGGGGCTGATGTAGTCTAGGGCTCACTTACACGGTTGAGTTCCTCATGGCTTTAATGAGTTATTGCTTACTAGCTATACTATGGTAACTTCTACCCTGCTGTGCATGAGAGGTAAAAAGGGTTTGCTTGTTTCTTTTTATTACTTACTCCTTTGCTGCATTTCATCTGATTTGTGGTGTCTTTATCTTAGCTGTTTGAACAGTTGAATTCTTTTGAATAAACAGTATTTGGGAATGTATCACCGCAAAATTCTTTGGAGGGTGAACTAATGTACTGTTGATATTGGGGAATGCATCTCTGCCCACAGCATGTAGTTTTTTCAGAGGCTAAGCAGAAAGGCTTTCTTTGGAGTGTTCTAACCATGTGAACAAGAGGTATATTGAGAATAACCTGTGCACTTAAGTGTACCTCTTATGATATCTCAGAAAGATACCATCTTAGTGAGTAGCCTGCTGTTTGAAATGAAATGTCTAAACTTGTCTTCCAGCTTCAACTGTTTATATGGTAATAGACAATGTAAATAAACCAGTACTTATTCTCTAACATAAATTACAGATAACTGTAAAAGCCTCTGTCGGTTGATTTGCTTTAAAAACATGAACCTTGCTGTCTAAATAAAAGCTTTTGATAATCTTAGTTAATAACTCTTTAAAAAAATCTTGTACTAAGAGAACAGCAAGTTACACGTGTACACTTAGTGTGTTAACTATTGGTATTAAACCCTTTAAATCATCAAATGAAAAACCTAACAAACATCCTTGCTCCACAGTGATTTTTATTTTTTTAATTCAGGAAAAGTATTTTTAACCTACCTGAAAACTTCAGAGGACAGGAGAGACCTAAGGAGGAATGTGGATGGTATTGATTGCTGCCTGTAGCTTTCTGTCCAAAAGCGTGGGTTATAGTTTTGAGGTCAGTCTTACGGTCAGCACTCTGTAGCCAGTACTGTGGTACAAAGCCCAGCAGGTTTGGTGAGACGCTTTGCTGAGGCCCCTGCATAAATCTTCCTCAGAAGAAAACTTCCTTGTAAAAAGCATCCAAGCAAAGAAAAACAGGCTGTGAATAACTGTAATGATTGATGCATGGGTCATTTGGATGAAACAGACTTAAAATGCTTGAAAAAAGTGATCAGTGAGGTCATGTGTTAAAAGATTGCTTTTGGGTTTTTTGGTTTGTTTTTTGGGGGGTTTTGTTGTGTTTTTTTTAAATAGATTTAATCTTTATTTTTTTTGCATCAGTCACCATGGGAGGAAAGTCTTCTGCATGATTTGGAAGATTCTCTTCCAAAATGAAGAAGTGTTGCAGAGAAGAGGGAACAGAACAGGGTTACTAGGTCACGTAGATTGCTACTCTGAATTTGAGAGGCCTTCTGTTACACTCATGTAGCTGCTTCAACTGCTTGCTCTTCTAACTTATGTTGTCAAGAGGCTATAAAAGTTATGGCTGTAGGAAGCATCCTACCATTGTCGCCTTTATAAAGGGAAGTTGAGCAAGTCGATATGCTTGAGGGTAGGAAGGCTCTGCAAAGGGACCTGGACAGGCTGGAGCGATGGGCTGGGGGCAATTGTATGAGGTTTAACAAGACCAAGTACCAGGTCCTACACTTTGGTCGCAAGAACCCCCTGCAGCGCTACAGGCCTGGGGAAGAGTGGCTGGAGAGCCGTCTGGCAGAAAAGGACTTCGGGGGTGCTGGTGGACAGCTGGCTGAACATGAGCCAGCAGTGTGCCCAGGTGGCCAAGAAGGCCAACAGTATCCTGGCCTGTATCAGAAATGGTGTGACCAGCAGGAGTAGGGAGGTGATTGTGCCCCTGGACTCGATATTTGTGAGACTGNCCTTAGGGACGTGGAGGTGCCAAGACTCTCTTCAAAGTTCTGGAGACAGGAAGACAGAGTTTCCACAGTTGGGGTGTCCATTTGGGGTGGGCACCGGGCACCCAGCCAGGGTAAACCCACCGCAGCAGAGAAGGGCAATGAGGCTGGTGAGAGGTCTGGAGAATATGTCTTATGGGGAGTGCCTGGAGGGAACTGGGACTCTTTCACTTGAGAAGAGGCGGCTTAGAGGAGACCTCATTGCTCTCTACAACTACCTAAAAAGGAGATTGTAGTGAGGCTGGTGTTGGTCTCTTCTCCGGAATCACTAATGACAGGACAAGAGGAAATGGC
The DNA here is from genome assembly GCA_013401335.1 of Brachypteracias leptosomus. Classification (NCBI taxonomy): domain Eukaryota; kingdom Metazoa; phylum Chordata; class Aves; order Coraciiformes; family Brachypteraciidae; genus Brachypteracias; species Brachypteracias leptosomus. The sequence continues at coordinate 316,597 of VYZX01002482.1, read as the reverse complement.
CTCAAGTTGTGCCAGGGGAGGTTTAGATTGGACGTTAGGAAGAACCTCTTTACTGAAAAAGTGGTTAGGCATTGAAACAGACTGCCCAGGGAAGTGGTGGAGTCACCATCCCTGGAGGTGTTCAAAAAGGGGAGTAGATGTGGCACTTCAAGACATGGTCTAGGGATCAGGAAGATGTTGGACAAAGGTTGGATTTGATGATCCTGGAGGTCTTTTCCAACCTAAATGATTCTATGATTAAGTTGGGTAAATCTTTCCAGTGTAATGTTCAGGGATAGGTGTGTAGATGAAGCTGTGGTTTCAACCAAAATTTGTAGCAATCTGACTTTCTTCAACAAAAATACGTTGTACGGAGTCAGTTTAAATTCTCTATTCATATAGGAGTTAGGTAGAAAAATGTCCTGTCTGCAGTTAAGTCTCTGGGTTGGGGGTCTAGAACCACGGGCTTTCAAATCCCACCCCTGTGCAGGGAGAGGGGCCATTCATACCAGTGGCAGGTTGAAAGCAATAAAGGCTTATTAGCATGTTGGATGCAAAAAGCAATGTTTTGGTTGGTATGCAACAAAAGCAGGCTTTACATGAGTCGGTACCACAAGAGGAAAGTAAATGCCTTCTAGAAAATGCAACTTTATATTTTGTTTGAAGGCTTACCCAAATGTTTATCTTCTGTGAGATGCCTGGAAAGTAGTAATTCTCATGGACATGCAGTAGGAAAGGTTTGCCAGCTCCTAATAGCAGTAAACAAAGCAAATGAAAGTTCACAGGTTGCCTTGGCCAATGTAATAGGTTGCTGCCACTGGAAAGGGGTGATCTTGTTCCCTCTTGCTCGTGCTCTCCTGCCATTCACGTTGTGCCAGCTGAGCTGCTTGTCAGATCTAAGTTTATTGCACTTGCTTCCTTAGCAGAAAACTAACCCAGCAAAACAAATGAGTTAATTAACAGAAGCTGAACTCATTAAGGACCATACATGGCACAAAAGGGGGAGAAGAAGGGAGTGCCATGGAATTGCTGGGAGTGGAGGAAGAAAGCAAAACAAGGGCTGATGAAGAAAGTGGAATGTCTGTCCTGTTCTTGGCAGTAACAAGCTATTAAATCATCTTAGCTTGTATAACTTCACTCTAAGTCTTCAGATTGGATAATAAAAGCCTAAAATAACAGAAGGAAATAATTTAGACTACTTCCCAAAATTGCAAAACTTTGGATTCTGTTATGAGAAATGTGACTAGATTGTGGGGAAGAAAAAAATAGACAAGAAAATGACAACATAGGGGATAGAGGTAGTATTTTTTGGTTCTCTGGAAGCAACAAATGTAGTGAGGAAGTATATACACAAAATTAGAGACCATTAGTCATGGCATTTTCAGCTGAAGTTGTTCCTTGATCTGCCTCACTATGTATCTCTTGTCCCAGTCATGCATCTATGGATCTACCCTACTTCTGCATATGACTTGCTGATGGGATTGTCTGCTGTGTATTAGATAGTTCTTTATTTCAATTTGTCTAATTAGCATTTTGTTTAGACTTGGGTACAGTCTATTTGGTTGTCAGAGTTCCTGCTTCAAAGCTATGGATTTAGATAGTAAGAGGCAGAAGAGGATTTTCAGTGATCAAGTGAGATAGTGAAGCTGCAGAGATTCATAAATATTTGCAAAGTTCATTATAAGTTTGTTTTTTAAACTAGAATACTTCCTTCAGTAACAAGGGGGGAATTCTTTACTTAAGTGGACTAGGGGCAAAGTAACTATTTTTTCCAAAGGCTTTATCCTTGCTGTCAGTGAAGTTGCCCTGTCAGGAGATGAACATGAATTCATAAGCTATGAGTCTTGAGGAACCTTTTTCAGAATCTCAGGCAGCTTCAGGAAACCAAAAAATGCTGAACTGCATATATTTTATTTAATTTTATTTGGCAAGACTTGAAGTGGGATGGCATCAGCTCTTCTGTGCTTCTTCTGAAGTATGTATCTGTTTTGACTTTCAAAAGCCTGAATTGCTGTTGCCAAGATTCTTCACTTTCTGGCAAAATTACAATGGCAAATGGCTTCCTTTACAAGGTGTAATATTTAGACTAACAGCTTTGCAATTAAGAATGGCAAAGAGAATTATATTCCCTTTTTTAAAGACCAGATTTTTTAGTATGGAATCGTGGGAGTGTTTGGACGTAACTGAAGTGCTTTTGATTGATGATTTATATTTTGAACGGTGCTTTTCATTTTAGTGCGCAACACTCACTGAAATTTTAACTAGAACAATGCTTTGTTTTCAAAGATGTTCAAAGTATTACTGTAGTTAGGCACTTGCTCTGTATCATAGACTTGCAAATGATTTTTGAGTACGTGTTAAAGTGTGCGTGCATATGAATTTGTGCAAGGGAAGTGGAAAGAAGCTGAGAAATCTGCGAATATTCTTAAATATTACCTGCTGCTAATCTCAGTAGGCCATCAGGGTGTCAACAGTCCCGTGATGGGATATTTTGCAGTTGGAAAGTGATGGCATTTGAGTATTTAGGGAGGTGTTCAGAAAGTAAAAGAACTTGTTTGAAGGGAAGTTGCCCAAGTATTGGTTTTCAACATGGGAAAACTGTAGACTGACTTGTGAGGAGGGATGGTTAGAGCTAGGAAGAAAAGCAAGCATGGAGCGAATAAAATAGGGAACTGGACAGTAAAAGGTTTGAGATGATGAATCTAGTCCTCTAAATGCCTAACTGAACAGTGCTGTCCTGTTCCTTGCATAGGAAGCTACCAGTATTGGTTTGAAATCAGAGTCTTTTGGTTGTATCTGTTTGGCAGCCTGCACTAACAAACATTTGAGTCCTGATGACCAAGTGATCGCTTTGGGAATGGAGGGTATCCTCACTTTTGTAAACTGACACAACCTCTGCCTGAAACCACCAACAGAAGACGAGAACTTGCCTCAAAAATCCTTCTATGTACTGATTGCTAGAGCTATGATGGAATCTGGTGACAAATGCATGTGGTGCCAGGGGTCCCACCAGCTAGGGGATCTGGTGGCACTTTCTTTCCAGCCCATGTGGTCAGACTTCCTTCTTGTGAAAAATTGTGCAGATCTTATCCTTGCATGGAAAAGTGCATCTGGGTCCCTTGGTTTAAATACAGCTGGGATGTTGTTAGCTGTCAGGTCTTTCACCTACAGAAAATTCACTGACATGCCTCGCACTGCTCATATCCAAATCTTATTCCCATTGTACCTATGCAATAGGAGTAGAATAATAAGAAAGTGTAAGTGTACATGACCTTATGGCCTGTGTTGGTGTAGAGGATTGTTAGATGCATCCACTTAACTGCCTTATCGTGAAGCCATGCTTTGGTGATATACATAGTTCTGCAAAAAAATCCAAAACACTTTCCTAGATGCTGTGAAGCAGTGGGGAGGCTGGAGCCAGGTGGGTGGACAGTTGAGATCTTGCAGATTGCTCTTTGTGTGGACTGACAAGACAGGCTCCCCCCACCCACCCCGGCTCTTCAAGGTGTTAAATCACAAGTCCAGTACAGTTGACCCAGACACTCATGAAGGTGACTTAAGGGACAGTATTGTATGAACTTCATTTATTTAGCTTTGTTCTGATTGCTTATAAAAACCCAGGTTTGGTCTGCTAAGCTTAATGCTGTAGTGTAGGGAGAAATAAAGTGGTGACACCTAATGTCTAAGAGTAAAAAATATGTGAAAGAGGGAAAGATTTTTAATCTATATGTTAAACCTGAGGTCTTGGAGAAAGGTCTTCAGGCGGGTAAAAACTTAAGGCTATATTGAAGCTTTTTCCCTTCCTCCCTCTTCCATAGTACAGTTACATAAAGTAGAACATTACAGAAGAAATAATTAAAACCCATTCAACATATTTAAGTTATACTTCATAAAAGAGCATAACTCCAGTTTTCAAGAGCCATGGAGCTTGTCTTGCAACTCTGCCAGGTTAAAGTATTTTCTTTTTTTTTTCCTTCCTCCTGTTCAGAACTAATCTGCAAGCAATTGAATTTTAAAAATTATTTTTCTCTTGAATTTAAGACTTTGACAGATGGCACATGTAGAACCTGGAAAACTTCCTGAATTGGCAGAGTGACCATACTCCTGCCATCTTTCTCCTGCAGTATCTGTAGGTGCGTAGGCTGTGTGCTTCCAGAGTGCTGGGGGAGATACCATTTCCTCTGCTGGGAGTATGCAGAGAACAAGTGGTAAGTGAAAAAAGCATACCTGGTAGCAGGCTTAATTTGCAGTTAATAGATAACTTAATCTACTGGTTAGGTGAGTAATTTACTTGTGACTAGAAACAACTCAATCAGAGCAGCAGTAATCTCCAGAGCGTGGACCAGCAATGTTTTCTATGTGGGATGAATATCAATCTTTGTTTAGATGATGTGAGTTGTTTTAACACTTTTGAGTGAGGTGCCAAAACTGTGCATCACAATAGACTATTCTTTAGGCTAGAGAATATCATACCAAGACTGAATCTTGCAACCTTGGAAACTTGGTTTGCTATGACTGTCCTTTCAGGGACTCTGCCTAAGAAAAACCTTTTAAGTCAATTAAAGCATGTGAATTTGCTCAGTTTTTAATGTGCACAGGCTGACTCGATGATGCAGGACAGTTGTTCTTGCCATTAACGTCCTGAGTTTTGTAACAGTGATTGACTACATAGCTTGTTTTCTATTTACTGTCCTTTGGTGTTTCCCTCCCCTATATAAGGCCTTTTAGGAAAAGGACAGTAATCTGTCACTTGGATATCGCTTTGCAATTTGTGCTATTTACTTGCATGGGAAGAATATCTAAGTCTGTATGCAGTTAGTCTCTGAAGAGAACTGACATACTAAAAATCATGTTTAAAGCCATGATAGCAAATAAAAAGTTGGTTTGTTTTTTCTTTTTAAAATCCTTATTTTTATCTGCTGGACACATGAATTGGTATAGAGTTCTGTCCCTATAAAACTTGTTGATGTGGTACAACAGGGCCTTAGATCTTAAAGGTGAGCAAAGGCTTTTTGTATTCCTAGGGTAGGACTACTTTGATAAACTGCTTTTAGACAGACAAAAGTGATGCAATCTTAAATCAGTGTTAATGTGTGACTGACCAGGAATGATGCCATCTAGAGATTATTGCTTTCCTCTGTTTCTGCGGTGTTAACAAATGAATACTCAAGAATGTAGCAGTGAAGCAAATGGATCTTGATAAATTATGCAGTCTTGACTCCGACTATTGTTTGAGGTAATTTATGATCTTCCATTGGCATAATGGGGCTGTGACATAAACTGCAGCATGCCCTAGAGTAGACAAATTGGTCTAGTATTGTTTAGGAACATATTTAATCTATCTTGCTATAAGTGAATTGGTGCTTTTTGCTGAAACATCAAGAGAAAGACCAGTATTTCGATATTCAGTCCTAAATAAACTACAGTTAGATTTACAGCAGTCGTGTGTTTCCCTGCTCTAAATACTGAAGTGATAATAAACTTAAAACAGTTGCAATGTAAGGCTGAATTCTTTTCTCTTGTCCCTTTTACGTAAACTTTCTTCAGTCTTGGTGGATTTACAGGCTAATGTAATAATGCGGTTCTCTTTGTTCTTGATGCATTGTACATCTTTTCCAGTTGCCTGCCTGCTAACTTTAGATGTACCTACAGAAAACTGTACTCCCCAAAGTTTTATTTTGGGTTTGTTGTTTTGGGGATTTTTTTTTGCATATGTCAGCCAAGAGAAGAGGTTTCCATAAACTTGTGCTTAATTCTCCCTGAACAAACTGGGCGAATGAGGCACATCTTGCCCTTAAAATGAAATCTTTGGATCCGTCTTAAAAACTGACTGCAAACTTTTAAGTGTGGAGTGAGAGTTAGATGGCTGTAGACCACGGCTAGCAGTTAGATGTTTGAAGTGGTCTTCCCACCCTTTCCCCTCAATGTGAATCGTGTAAGATTTTGGTTTTAAACTTAAGTAAATGCTTTGGAAAAAAGTATCTAGAATAAACAACTTGATTTATGCATATTGGGTTAAATGGATTTTCAAACTTGCTGTTGCCAAAACCAATTTCCTCCCAAGGTAATTGGCACATGAATTGATCCCAGAAGGTTACTACCTCAGGAAGACTGCAGAAGCCCAGTAACTCATTCCTGCAGAGAAGTTCCCAAGAGCTTGCCTGCCTTTCTGTCAGAGGAGGCAGCTACCATGCCTCAGCCAAACTTGTCCTGGAACTAGATAAAATAAAGCTTCCTTGATGAATGCATGATTTACGTGGACCATAGACAGCAACTCCTCTGGGAGCAGTTTTCCAAGATGTCTTTTACTTGTCCATGACTTAACTGTCCCATAAATCTTGCTGGGCGCTTCGGTTTGGTGGCGGTTCATGCCTGCTAGAGGGCAGTGGGTAGCCTGTTTAAAACTTGGACTTTTGATTTGAATACATAATGGATAATTAACAGTAAATAAGACAGGAGCTTGCTTGTGGTAGGAGTAAAGTTCTGGCTCTGTTTTTCAGTCTGCTCTCTCTCTTCAAGTCACCTTTTTTTTCCTGTGCTTGGAGGTGGCATCACTTGTCTTATACTGCAGGGATGTCTCAAGCTGAACGTCACTGGTGGGGAGAAATGCTGGAACCAGCAAATAGTGCTTTATGTATTTATATGCTTTTCTTTAGTTTTGTTTCATTTGTTATGAAGCAGCAGTTAAAATAACTTTCTTGACACTGTCTTAATACTGCCTTCTCTTTTGTAATAGTTATATTTAGAGGTGCATATGGCTATATGTTTGTAGTAGATTTCTTTTCAAGGCCTATCTGATCACAGAAGTGATGCTTAAAAGGAACAATACTTAACTTCCAAAGTTTTTGATAAAAATCCCTGGGAAGAGAAAATACAAGATTTGAATGCAGGTTTGCATGGGTGGGGTCTATTTGATACATTGTGTGAGAATAAAGCCATAACAGAAAAGGCAGGTGGGAAACAAAGGGAAGAAGTTGTGTTAACAAGATGTTGAAGGCTAATGCTGCATGATGATCTTGATCTTATGGGGTCTTTTCCAACCTAAATGATTCTATGATAAGTGACTGTCATCTTCATTAACTCCCAGGTTTCAGTGTTTTCTTGCCACAGTTGGAAACATAGCATCAGTTGGTGGCAGCTAGCGTTCAAATGGTTGGGGTCTAGGGGTGAAGAAAGGCTTTCTCTTTTGCCTGGACTGTAGAAATAAAGGAGGAACCATCCTGTCTGAGATAGTTATGCTGGGTTTTTGAATGAAATATTGGGTTGAATGTCTTTTCTAGGCTACAGACAGTAAATGTGCAGATCTGCTACTCCAAGTTGATGCAAATCCTTGTCACTTCATCTTGCTCTTCTTGATCTTCCCCCTCTAACTGTTTTCAATAATAAGTTGATGAAATGTCTTCATTGTGGTTTCTGACAGTTTGTTTGTACTCTGCAGGTCCTGTGAAGCAGTAGATGTAATTTGAAGAAAATTTGAAGGAACAAATGGCTTTAGCTGGCTGTCCAGACTCCTTTTTACATCTTCCTTATCGGATAGTAAGTTACAAAATTGCATGTTCCTGTCAGCTTGTAACATCATGTTGCTGTGTGCCAGTGATTGATTGTGCATTCAAACTTTTCATCAAACTGCTAATAGATGTCTGGCAATTCTCTGGGTTTTGCTAATGTTTGGGAAAAGAGCCTCTGTTACCATCTTGTATTCAAGGCCTGCTGGTGAAAAAATTTGGGTCACTAATATATACTGATTAAGATTTTATCTGTCCTCAAAATAGCCAGTTTGTATTTAGGAGAAGGCACTTTTTAAAAAAAAAAAAAGAGGCAAGATACAGTACCAGTGAAATGTCTTGCACTAACAAGTATCAGTCTTTGTTCCTACAAATATAGGATTCAACAAAGGCAAAGATTTCCGCACTTGGTTAGATGCGATGTTTGTTGAGTCATTATGCTGTATCTAAGCAGCCAATATGGCATATTACAAAGAATAAATTAAAAAACCCCTCAGTTCAGTTGGAAGGTGCTAGGCAGAGATGCACTTAGAAGTTCTCTTCTCCCCTCCCTGCTCCCCAGGCAGTTGCGTTTGGCATAATGTATGCTTTGTATTTTATTTTTTTTTTTAATGGAACTGTAAATTTGTTATTTTGGACATGACCTATTTTTTGCCCTTTTTTCTCTTCTTTTCATAGTGTGCTTACCCCACTCTAAGGATTCAGTTATGATTTTGAGCCCTGCAGATACACAAATAATTAAACATATGACATTGAAACCTTTTGTTTCTTTCTCCCAGGAGAAACATTACTAGTAGTGATTACTACAGTCATGCTACTTATTTGGAAGAAAAGCGAAAAAAACCAAACAAACCCACCACCACCAAAATCCCCAACAAGCCTCTGTAGGATTTGTGCATCTGTTTTGTGATATGCAAACTTTACAATTTCCCCCCCCCCCC